>QRFJ01000739.1:883510-912948 GCA_006176705.1 Cocos nucifera | reverse complement strand
AAGAGAGAGATTTTTAATCAATTTTTTTAGGAGCCAAGCGCTTTCAGACTCCTCCTTCAGTCAGGTTTCTACAGAAGTCGAACTCTTTCGGGATCCCTCCTTCAGTCAGATTTCTCTAGGAGCTGAACTTTTTTCGGATCTCTCCTTTAGATGGATTCCTCCAGGAGTCGAACTCCTTTTAGGACTCTTTTTCAGTCAAATTTCTTAGGAGCCAAACTTCTTTCGGATTCCTCCTTCAGTCGGATTTCTTTAGAAGCCAAACTTCCTTCGGATCTCTTCTTTAGACGAATGTCTATAGGAGCCAAACTCCTTTCGAACTTCTCCTTCAGTCAAGTTTCTATAGGAGCCAAACTCCTTCCGAATTCCTCATTCAGTTGGATTCCTCCAGGAGTCGAACTTCCTCCGAACTTCTTTTTCTATCAAATTTCTTCAGAAGCCAAACTTTTTTCGGACTTCTCCTTCGATCGAACACCTCCAGGAGCCAAACTCCTTCCAAATTTTTCCTTCAGTCGGATTCCTCCAGGAGCCAAACTCCTCCTTTTGGATTTCTTCTTCAGTCAGATTCCTCTAGTAGATTGCTTTTAGATTTTAACTAGCATTCCTTCCAGATGATCCCCTCCAAACGTATTCCCTTCAGGAGTCCAAACTACTCTAAAAATGATATATGTCGAAGTTCTTCACCAACTAATACCTTCTTTCTCCGAACTATGCTTCCTTCAAACTACGACTATTAAATCTCGATGAACGATCGCTATCAATCTGACAACGCCCCTCTCTCCATAGCAAATCTCATGCGACCCCGAGCAGCCCACTATCGGATGGTTATGACTGTTACTATCAGTCTGATGACATCTTGCTCTCCATACTGAATCCCATGCAGCTCCGAGCGATCCACTATCAGACGGTACGATCGTCACCATCAATCAAGCTCCATCTATAAAAAAGAGACCCTCTAGATATATTTTCTCTAAGCTCTCTTTTTCTTTTCAAAACTCTATGAAACTTTTTTCTGAGCACTCCATTTCTATTGGTCAGAAGAGCTGACTTGATTATCAAAGGATCCTATCGAAGCCACCACCATCGACTCCAAACGAGACTTTATTTTGTAGGTCACCGATGGTGACCTTATCTTCCTCGACTCTAGCTCGATCCAACATCAACCAGATTCTGCACCAATAGAATTAGCACTAGAGGAAGGACCTTCTATTCCTGAGGTACCCTTATTCTTAAAGGAGTGCTCAATCGACCCTATGGATCTTCTTCTTTAAGGTCCATCTCCATCCTCTCCCTCAATCCCAAGAAATGCAAGGAGATCTACCGCTTCTACCGTCAGATCCGAGTCAGATCCATCCATTCCAGCTCCAGCATCGGCACTTCAACCTCCTCCTCCACTGACAGTCATGGTAGATCTGGAGTAGTTTAACCAACTGATGCAGTGAATTTAGAACCTCATTGAGATGGTGTAGACCATGCGGCAGCCTTCGACGATGATTTCGTTAGAAAATCCACCATCAGAATGTCAAAAACTGGGTCCTAGGAAGAGCACTTGGGCTAGCATATTCGTTGCCTTTGGAATGAAAAAATAGAGAGCAGAGGATCCTTGTTCGGATCGTGATTCTTCTCCAAAAGAAATCATCCCTATCTACAGTCAGAAGCCTTATAAGGTCTATGATCGAGATGACGTCCTCGATCAAAAACTGTAGAGGATGGATCGATGAATTGAGGAGCTCGACCACATCATCCCAGCTCACCATGACGACATCTACACCGATGTCCCTTTCTCCAAACTTCCTCTGACTCAAAAGCTACGACGAAACCTCTGATCCAATCGATCACTTGGAGGCCTTCCAAACCATGATGCTGGTCCATGGTGCACCAAACGCCATATTGTGCCAAGCTTTTCCATCTACTTTAAAGGAAGCAGCAAAAAACTGGTAGTCGGTGTTGAAGCTAGGTACGATCTTTTCCTTTGACCTGATGAGCCATCAGTTTGTGGCTCACTTCGTCAATAGTCAACGTTCGCATCGAGGTTCGAATTTCCTATTGAATATCAGAGAGGACTGAATGAAGTTCTTCAACATTGCTGGTAGAAGGTCGAATGAAGTTCGACCGTGCTCTCGGACCCCCCCTCCAAGCGTGAGTGAGCCTGAACTCCTCTCCCGAGTGCAAGCGAGGCCGAACTCCTCTCTAAGCTGGTCATCAAAGAAGTTCTGATGGAAGGGCATGAAGAAGTCCCCCCAAAAGGTTTCATAACTACGGCCCCCTCAATGCTCCACAAACATCGGTCTGAAGTAAGAGAAGATCAGCCAAGAGCGCTACCGCAGCTAGAACCACCAATGAGGGAGGAACAACAAGAAGAATGATCGCCTCTCGGCATCATCAATGCTATCTCTAGGGGGCTTAGTACTTCGATGAGCCACCATCTCTCAGTCTCAGAGCCAGGGAAAGCTTACCATGAATTGAAAAGGTTCATATGAAATAGAGGAGGTCGTCCCATCCGGAACCTATCACCTGATGGAGCTCAATGGAACAACGCTCCCATAATCTTGAAATTTCTGAGTATGTACTACCGATAATTTTTTTTCAATAAAACTCTTTCATTTCAATATTATGGTTTCTTGATGCAAAAACTATGTGACAGGAGGAGGGGAGAGGCCTGTTCAATGGCCCATCTGTGCCTCTATTGCCATATTAGGAATAGGAGGAGGACCTCATCCGAACATGAGCATGTCGAAGACCTCCGATTATTTATGATAGAAAAAATAGAAGAGGCCCATTCAATGGCCCATCTATGCCCCTATTTGCCATGTTAGGAACAGGAGGAGGATCTCGTCCTAACATGAGCACGTCGAAGACCTCCGATTATTTAAGACAGAAGGAGGAAAGAGGTCCATTCAATGACCCATCTGTGTCCTTAGTACCATGTTAGGAATAGGAGGAGGATCTCATCCTAATATGAGCATGTCGAAGACCTCCATTTATTTAAGATAGGTGGAGGGAGGAGGCCCATTCAATGGTCTATCTGTGCTTCTAGTGCCATATTAGGAACAGGAGGAGGACCTCATTCTAACATGAGCACGTCGAAGACCTCCGATTATTTAAGACAGAAGGAGGAGTGAGGTCCATTCAATGGCCCATCTGTGCCCCTATTGCCATGTTAGGAATAGGAAGAGGACTTCATCGTAACATGAGCACGTCGAAGATCTTCGATTATTTAAGATAGGAGGAGGAAACAGGTCATTCAATGGTCCATCTGTGCCCCTATTATCATGTTAGAAATAGAAGGATCTCATCCTAACATGAGCACATCGAAGACCTTCGATTATTTAAGATAGGAGGAGGGGAGAGGCCCATTCAACGGCCCATCTATACTTCTATTGCCATGTTAGGAACAGAAAGAGGACCTCATCTTAATATGAGCATGTTGAAGACCTTCGATTATTTAAGACAAGAGGAGGAGAGAGGACCATTCAACGGTCCATCTGTGTCCCTAGGGCCATGTTAGGAATAAGAGAAGGACCTCATCCTAATATGAGCATGTCGAAGACCTCCGATTATTTAAGATAGAAGAAGGAGAGAGGCTCGTTCAATGGCCCATCTGTGTCCCTAGTGCCATTTTAGAAATAAGAGGAGGATCTTGTCCTAACATAAGCACGTCGAAGACCTTCGTTTATTTAAGACAGGAGGAGGGGAGAGGCCCGTTCAATGGTCCATCTATTCTCTGATTGCCATGTTAGGAATAGAAGGAGGACCTCATCTTAACATGAGCACGTCGAAGACCTTCAATTATTTAAGATAGGAGAAGAAAAGAGGTCCATTCAATGGCCCATCTATGTCCCTAGTGTCATGTTAGGAACAAGAGGAAGACCTCGTCCTAACATGAGCATGTTGAAGACCTCCGATTATTTAAGATAGGAGGAGGAGAGAGAGGCTCATTCAACGGTCCATCTGTGCCCCTATTGCCATGTTAGAAATAGGAGGACCATATCCTAACATGAGCACATCGAAGATCTTCGGTTATTTAAGATAGAAGGAGGGGAGGGGCCCATTCAACGGTCTGTCTGTGCCCCTAGTGCTATGTTAGGAATAGAAGGAGGACCTCGTCCTAACATGAGCACGTCGAAGACCTCTGGTTATTTAAGATAGGAGAAGGAAAGAGGTCCATTCAATGGTCCATCTGTGCCCCTAGTACTATGTTAGGAACAGAAAGAGGATCTCGTCTTAACATGAGCATGTCGAAGACCTTCATTTATTTAAGACAGGAGGAGAGAAGAGATCCGTTCAATGGTCCATCTATTCTCCTATTGTCATGTTAGGAATAGGAGGAGGACCTCATCTTAACATGAGCACATCGAAGACCTCTAGCTATTTAAGACAGAAGAAGGAAAGAGGTCCGTTCAGTGGCCCATCTGTGCCCCTAGTGCCATGTTAGAAATAGGAGGAGGACCTTATCCTAACATGAGCACATTGAAGATCTTCAATTATTTAAGATAGGAGGAGAGAGGTTTGTTCAACGGTCCATCTGTGCCCCTATTACCATGTTAGAAATAGGAAGAGGACCACGTCCTAACATGAGCACGTTGAAGATCTCCGATTATTTATGATAGGAGGAGGAGAGAGGCCCATTCAACGATCTGTCTGTGCCCTTAGTGCCATGTTAGGAATAGGAGGAGGACCTCGTCCTAACATGAGTACGTCGAAGACCTCGTTCATTTTAGACGAGGTGAGAAGAGAGGCTCTGACTCGACTGAATATCAGATCTTCTTCGAGCTCCAATGTTTACGTCAATCGGAGATAAGATCTTCTTCAACCTCGACTGAAGATAAGATCTTTTTTGAGCTCCAACACCTACGTCAATCGGAGATAAAATCTCCTTCAACCTCGACTGAAGATAAGATCTCCCCCAAGCTTCAACATCTACATCAATCAGAGATAAGATCTCCTTCAACCTTGGCTAGAGATAAGATCTCCCCTGAGCTCCAACGTCTACATCAACAGGAGATAAGATCTCCTTCAATCTCGACTGGAGATAAGATCTCCCCTGAGTTTCTATGTCAACAGGAGATGAGATCTCCTTCAACCTCGACTGAAGATAAGATCTCTTCCGAACTCCAATCTTTCGATAGAAGATAAGATCTCCTCTGAGCTTTAACTTTAACCTCGATCGGGGATAATCTCCTTCGAGCTCCAACCTAAACTGGTGCAGAGTCTGGATGAGGACTTCGACAGTCACCTTTTTTGTACTCTCTTTCTTCGAATTTCGAACTCAAAAGTGCGGGAGACTATTATTGGAGATAAACCCCACTCCCATTGAAGTCCAGCCTGATGTTTAGCCTAATGCAGCTGGTAATCACGAAAGAGCTTCGATCGAGAATTCTCCTTCAGTGGTCGGATCCTAGCCGAACTCCTCCAGTGGCCAAATCTTAGCCGAACTCCTTCAGTCAGCTAAACTCTTCTAGCGGCCAAATCTTAGCCGAACTCCTTCAGTTGATCGAACTCCTCCAACGATCGAACTCCTCTTGGACTTCTCCCTCAGTCGGACTCCTTTAGGAGCCGAACTCCTCCCAAACTTCTCTTTTAATCGGATTTCTACAGGAGCCGAACTTCTTCTGAACTTCTTTTTCAGTCAAGTTTCTATAGGAGTCAAACTCCTTCCGGATCCCTGCTTCAGTTGGATTCCTCCAGGAGCCGAACTTCCTTCGAACTTCTTCTTCAGTCAAATTTCTGTAGGAGCCGAACTTCTTTCGAACTCCTTCTTCAGTCAAGTTTTTATAGAAGCCAAACTCCTTTGGAACTCTCCTTCAGTCAGATTCCTTCAGGAGTCGAACTTCTCTCAGACTTCATCCTTAGTCGAATTTCTATCAGAGCCGAACTTCTTTCGGACTCCTCCTTCAGTCAAGTTTCTATAGGAGCCAAACTTCTTTCGAATCCCTCCTTCAGTCAGATTCCTCCAGAAGTTGAACTCCTTTCGAACTCCTTTCGGACTCCTTCAATCAAGTTTTTACAGGAGCCGAACTCCTTTCAGATTCCTCCTTCAATCGAATTCCTTCAGGAGCCCAGCTTCCTCCGAATCTCTCATTCAGACGGATGCCTACAGGAGCCAAACTCCTTTCGGATCCCTCCTTTAGTCGAATTCCTCCAAGAGCCCAACTCCTTTCGAACTCCTCCTTCAGTAAAGTTTCTATAAGAGCCAAACTCCTTTTGAATCCCTCCTTCAGTCGAATTCCTTCAGGAGCCAAACTTCTTTCGGACTCCTCCTTCAGTCAAGTTTCTATAGGAGCCAAACTCCTTTTGGATCCCTTCTTTAGTTGGATTCCTTCAGGAGCCGAACTTCCTCCGGATCTTTCCTTCAGACGAATTCCTCCAAGAGCTGAACTCCTTTCAGACTCCTCCTTCAGTCAAGTTTATATAGAAGTCGAACTCCTTTTGGATTCCTCCTTCAGTCGGATTTCTCCAGGAGCCAAACTTCCTCTAGATCTCTCCTTCAAATGGATGTCTGCAGGAGCCAAACTCTTTTCGAACTCCTCCTTCAGTCAAATTTCTACAGGAGCCAAACTTCTTCCAGACCCCTCCTTCAGTCGGATTCCTTCAGGAGTCAAACTTCCTCCGAACTTCTCCTTTAGTCAAATTTCTTCAGGAGCTAAACTCCTTCCGGACTTCTCCTTCGATCGAACTCCTTCAGGAGCTGAACTTCTTTCGAATTTTTTCTTTAGTCGGATTCCTTCTGGAGCCAAACTCCTTCTAGACTTCTTATTCTAGATTTCTCCTTCAGTCAGATTCCTCCAGTGGATTACTTCTAGATTTCAACTAGCATTCCTTCCGGATGATCCTCTCCAAATGTATTTCCTTCAGGAGTCTGAACTCCTCTAGAAATGATATATGTCGAAGTTCTTCATCAACCAACATCTGCTTCCTCCAAACTATGCTTTCTCCAAACTACGGCTATTAAATCTCGATGAATGGTCGCTATCAGTCTAACAACGGCCCTCTCTCCGTAGCAAACTTCATGCGGCCTCGAGTGATCCACTACTGGATGGTTATGACTGTCACTATCAGTTTGACAATATCTTGCTCTTTGTATCAAATTCCATGTCGCCTCGAGTGGCCCACTATCGGATGGTATGATCATCATCATTAATCAAGCTCCATCTATAAAAAGAAACCCTCCAGATACGTTTTCTCTAAGCTCTCTTCTCCTTTCTGAAATTTCGTGGAACTCTTTCTTGAGCACTTCATTTTTGTTGGCTAGAAAAACTGACTTGATCATCGGAGGATCCTATCGGAGCCACATCATCGACTTCGGATAGGACTTTATTTTGCAAGTCATTGACGGCGATCTTGTCTTCCTCGACTCCAGCTCGATCCGGCGTCAATCAGATTCTGCATCAATATTATTTATTATTTTATGTTTATAAATTAAAATATATTCATAACTTAATGTTATATCTTAAATTATTAAATTTAATATTAATAAAAATATTATATATATCATTTTTTATTTTATTATTTTTTATAATATTTTATTTTAAAAAATTAGTATTTTTTATAAAGAGGCTATGATGATTTTTGATGAAAAATGGTTAATTCTCGGTATGATTTTAGTGATATAAGCTCTCTTATTTTTACTCTTCTTGTACATATTTTTTAACAATTTTAAATGGCAAAGCGATCTTGAATTGCCAGCGATTGTTTAGTGGACAACTATTCGTAGCTGATTTAGTTTAGTTATAGCAAATATCAAAAGTACATTATAATGCATGATTAAATGATGAATTTGAGCCATCTTTTTATTTTTTTTTTATTTTTTTTATTTTTTAATATTTAAGATAAGTTCTATCCTGACTAATCTAAGAAGTACTCCTTAATGCTTTTGAAATAATATATAATGGAAATGTTAGAGACATAGATTTTTCTTAATCTTGGAAGGTAGATAGAAAATAAAATTATTTATTTCTAAAAGAATCCTCAACCCTATCGGTGGGTTCTGGGCTATGCGTGCGGCCATGGTATGTGTCGGTCGCTAAAAGAACCCCCATCGTTAATAGAAAGTAAAATTATAATATATTGCTCTTTTTTAATTATTTATGAATGCAATTTATGTTGTAGAATTTATTGCATAACATTTTTTGGGTTACTGTTTATATCTTATTGCTTTTGTTTATTGCATTGCATAATGATAGACTCGTCAATTGATTAGTTTATATAATCTCTGACACCCATACATTTATATATTTTTTATATAGATGGAAGAATTTTATACAATAATTAATTAATTATCTAATTTGGATAGTTTAAAAATTATAAATAATTCTATAGGTAATTACGGTAATCAAACGATATGGTGAGTATTCTGAAAGAAATTTTGGATATTATTTTTATTATGTTCTCCCTACACGGAAGAATTAAAAAAAAATACTATCAAAATTTTTTTGATTCCTGTTGCATATCGTTTGATTATTGTAATAAATTTATAGAATTAATGTAATTTTTGAATGGGATAGGATCTATCTTTACCTATTAGTTGATGATAGGATACATTTAATTAGAGGTATATGAAAATGATATTTAATATCAGTTATGGCTTATAAGTTGTTTATAATGCATTGGTATATAATTTAAGTTCCACACATGATTTAATTACAGTATCATCATTTTTAAAGTAGAGAAGGGGTAGATGATGTTTAGTAGGCTCTCGCTAGAATATGAGGTTGGACTTAAAAATTTTTTTAATTTTACTATAGAAAAATTTGGAGATCATAGACTTATCCAATGTCCTTGTAAGAAGTGTATGGATGGGCCATGGGTACCTCATCAAGATGTAAATGATCAACTTACTATTTATAATTTTAAAGTTGGTTATTAAATTTGTTAGGATCAACATGGTTAGGGCAAGCTACAAGGAGGTGATCAACATGATGGGGGAGTGGAACAAATAGTTCGTGATATTTTTTTATTTGTTAGCCACAATGATGGTGCATCTATGTCCATGTTTGATCCTGTGGTTGGTAGAATGACAAATAGTAAGGATGTGGAGAAGGTCCACATGTTGTTGAAGGATGCTAATATTTCGTTGTATCCTAGATGTGAAAAGATGGTGAAACTAGAATTCTTAATCTAGTTGTATCATGTAAAATGCTCCAATGGATTCAGTAATAATGGAGTGAATTGCATACTAAAGCTTTTTGGAAATATTCTTTTGAATGATGCATAAATTCTAAAGAATAATAATGAGGCATCGAAGATTATTGAACAATTGGACTTTACTTACACCAAGATACATGTATGTCCCAATGATTGCATGCTCTATTGAGAGAAAGATGTCAACCAAAATGAGTGCATGAGGTACGGTATATCAAGATGAAAATAGAACAAAGATGGCACATCGACTCATCTATTTCAAAAGTTAATATGACACTTTTTTTAATTTTGAGACTATAAAAATTATTTATGTTGGTAAGGACATCGAAGAACATGAGATGGCATGAAGAGGACTGAACAAATGATGATGTATTGAGGCATCTAGTCGATGGAGAGGCATGATAAAAGTTTAATGAAATACATTGTGACTTCGCACAAGAGATACGTAATGTGAGGTTGGGCTTATCGTGCGGTGATTTTAACCCATTCAAGCACATGAATACCGTCCATAGTATATTGCCAGTGTTTATTCATGTTTACAACCTTCCACCATGGATGTGTATGAAAAATTCTTTGCTTTCATGATAGTTCTCATCCTTGGACCGATGGAGGTAGGTAATGATATTGATGTCTATTTACAGTCTCTTAATGCTAAGTTGAAATAGTTGTAGAGCATTCAAGATGTTTCAACTTTTGATACTTTAATGAATGAATCATTCCTCATGCATGCAACGCTTATGTGGACAATAAATGACTTTCCATCTTATGCCCTAATATCGGGTTGGAGCACGAAAGATGAGCTAGTATGCCCAGTTTATGAAAAAAAATATTCAGTCTAAAAGATTGACACATCGGAGGAGCTTTAGCTTTATGAGAAATCAAAATTTTCTCCATCAAAATCATCCATATAGAAGAGATCCATGCTCCTTTAATGGTACTGTTGAAGAAGGTGAGGCACCTAGTCGGATGTCTAAAAGTGAGATATTGAGAGAGTTCGATGATTTCAGTGTTAACTTTGAAATAGATGATCTGATTGATGGTAAGAAGAGGAAGCGTTGATCAAAGAAAAATGATACATGCTTTAATTGGATGAAAAAGAGCATCTTCTTTGACTTGCTATATTGAGAGATAAACTTATTGCACCACTGCTTAGAAGTAATGCATATTGAAAAGAACGTGTGCGAGCTCCTATTGGCAATAATCTTGAACATCAAGGATAAGATCAAGGATGACTTGAGTTCTTGATTTGACTTGAAAGAATGGAATATTAGAAGATCACTTCACCCGAAGCCAGTAGGAAAAGAATATTGGAGGCTTTCTTATGCATGCTATATTATGAATGCCTCTGAACGGTCCATATTTCTTCGTGTATTAGAGAACATAAAGATTCCAGATGGGTATTCAAGCAATATATGAAAGCATGTGAATAATAAGGATGTCAAACTTGGGAAATTGAAGACTCATGATTATCATATGTTGATGCAAGAGTTGATCCCAATAGCTATTTACCGCATGTTGCTAAAAAATATCAGAATGACTATTATTCGTCTTTGCAATTTCTATAGAGATATTTGTGCGAAGAGGTTGCTTAAGAACATGTGAAGAAAATGAAGACAAGGGTGGTAACTATATTGTGTGATCTAAAAAAGATATTTTGGTCATTATTTTTCATTGTTATGATGCATCTCACCATGCACCTTACGGAGAAGTTGCACTTGGAGGTCCATGTTCTGCTGATGGATGTACCCCATCGAGAAGAATATTCAAACACTAAAATCTTATATAAGAAATATGAATCGCCTAGAGAGATCTATAACAGAAAGTTATTTGGATCAAGAGTATATAGATTTTTATACCATGTACTTAAACAAGCTCAAGACTCTCCGTAACCAGTCAATGAAAATTCAGAATGATCAGTATGAGCCAATTGAGCCTGTATTTGAGTCCATTCTATAGTCAAATAGACTTTTAACTTCATACCACCTCATCGGTTTAAGCATTGGGGAAAGAAAAAGGTGCACCACTATGTAGTCTTCAATTGTGATATCATTGAGCCATATATAAGATGAGACACTCAGTCTTATTTATTTCATAATATTTTAAAAAAAAAATTGATAACACCTAAATTTATTCTTTGTGCATGCAGCAGACACAAGAAGAACATAAAAGTAAAATATGTTGCTCTAAGTATGCGGGAGAAAGAGAAAATGCATAATAAAGAATTTTTTGAATGGTTCAAAAACTATGTAAGCGATTATATATTCTCAATGCGTGTAGCTTATTTGAACATATTTACTAACTAGATATAATTTTCTTTATTAGGTATGGAGATTACCGTTTGATGATGCAAGCATTAAAGTACGTGCTCTTTCAATGAGCCCTAACCATACCGTGCATAAGTACAAATACCTCGTTATTAATGGCTATAGATTTAATATTCACAGCTGGTCCATAAATATGGTAACACAAAATAGTGGCATAATGTTGAGCACCACCACTGGATGTTATGCTAGCTCAAGGGATTTACAGTCTCGTAAAGAGGATCTAAATTATTATGGGATGGTGAAGAAGATAGTCATCTTGGACTACTATTCTAAAGGAAGGATTGCATTGATGAAATGCGATTGGTTTGACATCTTGTCTCCATTAGGGATGATGACTGATGAGTGCAATTTTACTCTCGTCAACATATAAGGCCATCTCTGCACTGAAGAACCATATGTACTTGCCTTCCAAGCTAGTCAAGTCTTCTACGTTAGTGATCCTTTGGAGCCTCAATGGGGTGTTGTTATGAGGATGGTGTTTAGGCATATATTTGATGATACCGAGGTTGATGATGATGTTGGACCATGCATACAAAATGTTCCTCTAGGACAATACTTACCTAGAGTTGTCGAGGTCCTAGATACATTTGTCAGGAGTGATGGTGATGTCCATATTGTAGATGCCACTAGATGATGACTTCAACATTCTAGTATAAATATTAGAGTCTATTATTTATTGATGCTCTACTAATATTATTGTTCAACATGTTATATGGGTTAATATTCATTAACGTTATAGGTCACGATGGCACTGAAATGGCTTCTTATGTAGACCAAAATGCCTGGTATGTGGTGCAACTCTGCTTGGAGGGGAAGAAAATCCTCCATGTCATGTACTGTAATTTATCCAATGTTTACGATGAGTTCAACTTGTCCATGTAGACATATCAGAAAGAACAATCATCTAGATTGACCAAAATGAACTTTTACAAATCTTAACATTGATTTTTAATGCAACATTCTCTAGATACTGCTTATTTTTTCTACTAGATATGTGCTTTGGTAAGCAACATTATTAGCAATGCTGCTTACCAAAGTACGTATCTCGTAGGAAAAACCAGCAGTATCTAGAAAATGTTGCATTAAAAATCAATGTTAAGATTTGTAAAAGTTCATTTTGGTCAATCTAGATGATTGTTCTTTCTGATATGTCTACATAGATAGGTTGAGCTCGTTATAGACATTCCATAAATTAAAGTACATGATGCGGAGGGTTCCATCTCCCTCCAAGCAAAATTGCATCGCATACTAGGTGTTTCGATCTATGCAGAGCTCTACATCTGAGTCCTAGGTGGAACATACTCCATCTACCTTTGCATTAGCTACCTAGAGACCACCGGCATCTACTCCACTAATATCTGAGCTCTAGCTCCAGCTCCTCCAACTCATATTCCATCCCCTCCTGGTGATGATGACTTAGATATAGATTTAGCAAACTTTTGATATATATATTTTTTAAAAATAGTATAATAAATTTTATTCAGTAATAAAATTTGAGCATTTCAAAAATATTATTATGTTTATAATATTTTCTTATGTTATATATATTTAACTGCATTTATCAGATAAAAAAATAAAAAATAAAAATTTATATTTTTTATTATTCAAAATTTACAGTAATGGTTGCAAAATCACTGGTGTAGACGTATCAATCATTTTACAACCACTACCATAGACATGCCAATCGCTGTCATAGATCACATGCCAACTGATGCAAAAGGTCTATCATAACGATTTTATAACTACTGCCAAAGAGTCTATGGCAGCGGTTACAGAACCATTACCATAGAAGCTATGGCAGTAGTTCTATAACCGTTGCTATAGACGACCTATGGCAACGATTTCGTAATCGTTGCCATAGACTCTTTGATAGTGGTTATAAAATTGCTACCATATATGATATAGCAATAATTTTATAACTGCTGCCATAGGTTGAAAATGGTAGCAGTTCAAAGAATCGCTGTCATAGATTCTCTATGGCAGTGGTTTAAAAAATTACAGCAAAAACCAATGCCATAGATCTACGACGACAGCCATAGTGGTAGCGATTATCGAACCACTGTCGTAATCCTATTTTATAGTAGTGTCCACACTACTCGGTCCTAGCCTCCTTATGCTCTTCTAGATTTGAAAAAATAGAAAAAAGGAGTGAGCTTTATAGGCTTAGTAAATTACCAATATCTCTTAGAGATCAGGTATAATTAATTTTTAAAATATAATAATTAAACAATAATACGTAACAATATAGTTTTCTTTCGAAACATGCCATGCATAACGGTGAAATTCAAAGCCCTCTCTCAATCTTTGATGACTATGGCATGATCAGGCCAGTGATAAAGCCCAAAAGAGACTAGTCTCAAATATAGAACATCTGATCCATTAGCATGTACCAATGATCAATCGCACTAGTTAGGCCCAGAAGGAAACTAGCTTTGATTCACATAGCTATAATTAGCCCCATGACAAGGCAAAGAGATTAGTCTTAAAAATAAACACGCGATACAGCAGCGTGTGCTATTGATAAGCTCCAACTATCTAGGCCCAAAAGGATTAACTCTACTAGTGATCAGCTCCGATTGGCTAGGCTCAAGAGAAACTAGTTTTTAACATGTGGCCAATGATCAGTCCTATTAGCTTGATCCAGATTGTAGTCTAACTATAAAATTTTTCTCATAATTTTATTATAACTAAATACTTATATTTATTTTTATAATAATATAAAATTAAGTTTTTTTCATCTCATTTTCAAAAATAAAAGAAGAATTTTTATTCAAAATTAATGCAAGGATAAACATAAACAATTTTGTTTCTAAAGATCATACAACATTAAAATAAAGAAATCATCTAATTTTAAATTTGTAATCATGCTAAGGTGACACCCAATATTTTGAATTACTTTTCATGCATAAATACATACTTTCAAACTTTTATAATTTTTAAATATCTTAATAATTTTTATGCATAAAAGTCTAATTTTTAAACATATAAATATGCATTAAAAGCTTAGAGATAAAAGAGAACTTATAGTCAATTAGATCCAAAAATCACAACCTTCAACTCGTGACTCAATCTTTAGATCCGATGCTCCTCTAATGTTGAAGGCTCTGATATAATAATTTAATAATATTATTAACCTTTAATTAAAAAAATTAGAGTAAAGAGAGAGAGTCTTAGTTTAGATCATGATTTGGATCAAATCGTGGGCACTACATAGGGCTGGAAGTGGGCTCGAGTTGGCTTCGGATCAGGCTTTGGGCTCAGCTCGAAGCCATTCAGGCTGGGCTTAGGCCTAGAAATAGGGCCTATTTTTTTTTCTAGTAGGACTCGAGTAGACCTTTAACCGAGCCCGAGCCCGAAGTTTAGTCCGAATTTAGCTCAACTCGTTTTTCTTTAATTTAAGACTTAAAATTCTTAAGGTAAAGCCTTAAATTGATTTAGCTAATAAATGCAATGCTCCAAACTTACATAGAGCCAACAAATATGGAGTGGGATATAGAGAATTGAGTGATTTAGGTATGCAATTTCTATAGATTATGATAGTAAATAATGAATAGAGATTTTTTTTTTATTTTGATAAATTAAAAAATTGAGCCAGCCTAATATTTGGCCCAAATAATGAATTCGGGCTGGCCTAATTGGGCCTGGGCCAGGCTCGAGCAAGGACAAGGCCCGACCCAACCTGGCCCATTTTTAGCCTTAGTACTACAAGAATTTGAATTATTAGCGATAGCTAAGTGCCGTCACTAATAGTCCTTCCACTATCGCTAATACTGCCACCGTTAATTCTAACTAAATATAATTATTAGTAATGATAAAACTTGCCCTCACTAATAAGGATATTAGTGATGGCTTTAGCGACTAAATAATTTTATTTTTAATTATTAATTAAATTTTTAAAAAAATTAAAAAAATATCAGTGATGGTATTTTTATGGATAATGATGTCGCTAATAATTATTAGCTATCAAAAATATCATCGCTAATGCCATCTTTAATTTTTTAATTTTTAAATAAAATAAAAAATTATTTTAAAAAATATTAGCAATGGTAATTTATTCATGAATATCATCGTTAATAATTATTAACGATGGCAATTATCATCACTAATACCGATACTAATAGTTAATTTTATTTTTTTAAAAAAATAGTAATAATATTTTAAAAAATATATTTTAATTAATCATAATAAATTATAATTTTTAATATCTATTATAATTAAAATCTAAAGATAATATGATAATTAAAAATTAAAAATAATTATATTATATTAAAAATGTAAATTATATAATTTTTTTACAAGCAGTATCAAAAAAATATAATATATCAAAAAAAATTAGATCTGATCTTCATCATTGTCTGCCTCCTCCTCTTACTCCTCTCCAATAGCTGATGGATTAGAGTCAGATGTCCTAGCATTCTATATCAAAAAAAATAAAATAATATTAGTCAGTTTTGATACGGAAGCATATCTTTGGATATAGAAATATATCTTTTAATATATTTTTTTAATTCTTAAATAGATTATTTTTATACATTCTATTCGATGATACAAAGCTATAGATATCCCTAACCCATCAATTGGATGGTTAGATTGAATTTTTAATCTTAGATTTTTTTTTTTGATCTTAAACCTAAATATATGAAGCTTCTAAATATAAAAACTTAAAATAATTAAAAAAAATTAGTAATATAAAATATGATGGCTGGGATGATGAATCCAGCTGGTCGTGTAGCTACAGGTTTCGAAGAAGCTCCATAACTATATCGTGGATGGCATTCAGGAGGTTCTGAGGTCGCTGGCTCAGAAGTCTCTACGTGACATCCTTTATGTGTGCATTGCTTCAAGTTTAGGACGTCGAGATTTATGACGACATCGAAAGATATCAAGATAGTGGAGGGTCAAAACTAAGGCCGAATCCTATGATCTAGCTCCTACTCATCCGCTGGTGGTGCTAAGCTATCCCTTGAGGTCAAGGAGGGGTTGAGAAGATGGGTCATCACCGTACTTAGCTCTTAGCAACGTATACTGCATAATGCATCTGCACAGTTCAGAAATATATTAGTTTTAATATAAAAATTAGATCATGTAACAACTTAATTAGTAAATAAAGTTTGAAGTTCTTATTATGATTTATCATGATGTAGAATATAAATAGTTACTAGTCCTCCTAGATTGGTGTGTGGTCCATCACAACTACAACTAGTTTGGATGATGATTCAGCAATCATGTCTATAACAAGTAAATAATAAAATTAAATTAATTAAAAAATATATATAAGAGTTTTTATAGTTTTGGTAAAGAGTTTTGGTATTGATTTTTTATTAGTCTATCGATCACAACATGTATGTCGATCAAGCCGTCTGTGTGTCTGATCGAATCCTACTAGATGATTTGATTCTATCGGATCCTTTGGCACCTATCGAAGTACTCCTCATCACTCCACTGAATGTAGAGGAACTGCCATATGTCCGTTCACATCTAGTGATCTATGAAGGGCCTTTAGTCTGATGGTGATTGAAAATTGGAGTGCTGGATGGTGGACTACCTGAGGCTATAGAGGCTATCTTGGAGCCTCCGTGTGGCCACCTCCTCGAAGGCCTGACGACCAGCCTCCTCATCCTATGAATTCTCAAATCGAGAGTACTCCTACAGAATAGAAGCAAGTATGTATTAATATGTAATTATAATACCAACATATCAGAAATTTAAAAATTAAACTAGTTTTGACTTACCAAAAATATCTCTCAAGATATATTATGAGCTCTAGATAGCCAGTTGGAGAACTCATTTATCAATCCTGACATCAAGCATCAGATGATACCGGTAAGTACATGAGATACTCCAGACTCTCTAAATGTACTGCAAAATTAATTTTATAAAATAAATGTTAACTCTAGAATGGCTAGATTCTAAATATATTAATTAAAGTTGTAGTACTTATTAGTGGCTTGAAATGTAGATGAGTTGTCTATTCTTTGGTCGAGCTAGAGGTGCCATGAGCTAGACGGGTCCTCAACAATGACTCTACGTCTGGGAGTCGATCGCTACTGCATATGACTGTGGGATCATTGGTAACCTCCTGTCATCCTAACTTAAGCACAAAATATCTAATATAAAATTATTATATTAGTTAGCAAAGAATAAAATAATATAAATAAGAATATCTAAAGTATTAGAGTTTATCGCTTAATGTGAGAGATGTGGAACCATGCAAGTTGATTGCATGATCGCTCTCTCCTCGAGAGCTCTATCCTTAGCTGAAATGGCTTCAACCTCTAGAAGACATGATGTATAATTTTTAAAAATAAAAATAAAAATCAATATAAGCAGATAATCTAAAAATTAATTCAAATAAAATATCTATCAAAATATAACAATATGATCAAAATTTAACTCACGTGTAATAAAGATTATTAGTTAGCATCTGCAATGTATCAGTAGAAAAATAATTCTCATCCAATAGTATATGATAATGTGTTGGTCTACTGATCCCTTAATTTAGACGTTATTTAATTCTCATCCAATAGTACACGATAATCTCAGTACATGAAAATATGAAGAAGACTTAGATTTTAACTCACGTGTAAGTTTTTCTGCATAATTAACCATGAGGTGGCTGCAAGCGATTGTTTGCGTGATGTAATAGACCATGGTTGTCGAAATTAAATTTAATTAATCGACATAGCCGGGGCTATCGGAATGAAGTAATTTTTTATGATGATACTCTAATGATAATTATTCAGATAATAAATGATGAAGATAGATTTTAAATTCTAAAATTATATAATATTTAAAAAAATTAAAAAAAATTAAAATTAGCAATGATGATTTTGCCATCGCTAATACCATATTAGCAATGCATTCCTGACCATTAATGATGAAAAAGCCATCGCCAATAAATTTATTTTTTTTAAAAAAATTAATTATAATTATAATTAAATTAATTAATTATTAATAACTATTAGTGATTGCTTAATTTATCATCACTAATAATTTTAAAAAAAGTTACTTAAATTTTTTTTAAAAATATATATTTTAAGTTATTAATATTAGCAATAGCTTTCTTCATTGCTAATATCATAATTCCATCGCTAATAATCCTACAATCAAATTTATAAAAAATAAAATTATTTTTTATTAGCGATGGTAAATAGCCATTTTTAATAATTATCTATCATCATTAATAATAATAAAATTTAATTAAAAAATAAAATTATTTAGTATTATCGATGGCTAATTATCATCTCTAATACTGTCGCTAATACCCCATCGCCACTTTCGTCGCTAATAACTATTAGTGATGGCTAAACTTTTATTGCTAAAGCCTTCGGTAAAATCGATTATTAGTAATAGTAAAATTACTGTTGCTAATTCGATCGCTAATATCCATTATTATCGATGGCAAAAGAACGTCATCAATGTCCATTGCTAATACTTTATTTTTTTGTAGTTGACAGAAGATCGCGAGGAGGATGATCTAGATCCAAAATGAGGGATCCAGCAAGATCGGGTGCTACCTATGTAATGAATTGGGACTTCGTGTTAGAAATTACCCTCAACTCAGAGATCGGACAAGGGCTAATGCAACGATGGCTAGTAGCAAGTCAGAGGATGATGTTCTATTAATATCTGATGAGGTATCTACTTCTTTTCGATAGTGAATTTTAGATTATGTATGCATCTATCATATTTATTATAGAGAAAAGCTGTTTGACTCCCTGAAGAGTGATGAAGGCACTATTCATCTATCGGATGGATTGAGCTATGCGATCAGAGGCATCGAGACGGTCGGTTGGAGGACACATGATGGTGCAGTAAGAAGATTAGAGGATGTCCAATACATATCTAATTTCAAGTAGAATCTTATCTCACTAAGTAGACTAGATTCAAACGGCTATAGGTGGTTAGCTGTGATGGAATCCTAAAGATCATGCAGAGCGATAGAATTATTCTAGAGGAGAAGAAGAGAATAAGAGAATATTACTATCTGGCAGAGAGTCCAGTGCGAGTTGGAGCTTCAAGAGCTAGATGGAGTCTAGCACGAGATAGAGCTCCAGATAAAGGTAGATCAAGTACGGGATGAAAAATTTAGAAGGACCAGAGGTAATGTCATAGAGTAAAGTTTCTATTTATTGAAAAATGTATCCCAAAGTCAATCGCCAGTCTATTGACGGTTAAACTATATTGTATCTATAATTAATTTATTAATAAATAAAATATATTTTTGATATTTTTTTTATTAAAAAGTATTCATCTTCTAACGAACTTCATTATTGTGATGAAGTTCTTAGAACTATTTAGCTTTGATAAAGAAAGAATTTATCGATTAGTCCTTAAATCTGTTCATGACCAAATGATGGGCTGTTAATTAGAACAACAGTATCTATCGAGCATAGGATGCTATATGCCATATAGGTTGGTTATCCTTTTAACCAAGAAGTATGAAGACACTGGTATGGCATACAAGTGAGATGTATAGGTATATCATCATTGAACATGATGAACTTTAGAGTATTCTGCTATCAAGAATGTCTTTGATGGGATATAGGTATAAATGTCCCTTAGACCTAAGATCACCTCAGTGACTTGCAAGCAACTCACTATGCTTTAGTAACAGACTAACTAAATTTCTAATTCAATAATGAAAGGCTTTTAGGCATAGTCAAGTACTTATGAAATCAGAGTATGATCAAGATGAAATTGACCACTCCAAGAGTTGGAGAAAAATGTATCACTGTATTTCAATATAGCAAAATCTTGGCCAGGATAATCCATCATATGGATTTGATATTTTAAAATATAGTGTGGACAACCTTATCAGAGTTGATAGTTGAACTCTGAGGTATCCTACGAGCATTTTAGTTAAGAAGATGAATTATATGAAAACTATATCCGCATGAATTCTAAGGATATTGTTCTACACATTCGACCTATCCAGCCATCGGGTACTATTGCTAGATGGTCACTTTGATTAGTACAAAAATTTATTCTTATGCTATTAGCTTAGGTTCAAACTTATAAGGTCATATACATTAGAGTTCATGATCCGATCAGATGGTTGATCAACGATTAAGAATTGTTCTAGGATTAAACGATCAATATGATTGATGTTTAATCTAGTGCAAGTATTGTAGGAGGATCGATTAGCAATTAGATTATTAATTAGCTTAATTTGATTAAGCCAGAGGGCTAATATTAGTTTAATTAAATATAATTTAATTAAATTTAGTTTGGGCTTGATTAGATCAAGTTCAATTGGTTTATTGGATAAGTCAAGTGCAAGAAAGAACTAGTCCTAGTTCAACTAGGACTTGGGTCAATCCAATTTTCTAATTTGATTAAAAAATTAAATTAAAATTAAATTTAATTTAATCTAATTTAATTAAGTTTTTAATTAGTTTAGAATCTAATTTAATTGGATTGAATTAATTCTGATTTGATTTGGTTTAAGAAATCATGTTGGACCAAGTCAAAAAAAGAATCCTAGTAAGACTAAGAACTTCCCTCCTTGTACCACCTTAGTCCAAACGCCCATCCTTCATGCCCCTTTGATTTTGCATTAATTCTCCATGCCCAAGAGAAGCCCACCACATCCCAAAGTCCTTTTTCTTTCTTACATGGTAAATTAAGTATGGACCAAGTCAAAGCAGGAATTGGTTTTGATTTCAAATTCTATGAGATAGAATTTTAGGAAACCAAAACTCTTTCTACAGTGCACCGATTCCATCCAAATTTTTTTCTTCAATTTTTGTGGATTTTAGAGAGGTTTTTTTATGATAAAACCTGATGGTCCACAGTAGAAAAGAAGGAGGGGGCGCCCAAGAGTTGGGTGAGCCTTGTCTTGCCCAATGACCTAGACAAGGACTCCTCTATATCTCTCTATATAGGATGAATTTTTGATTGATTTTTGGGGATTTTCTAGACTATTGAGAGACCTTTAGGGTGTATGAAAATTAGGGAGAAAGAGTATTGGGGCATGGAGATTTCATAGACACCAATCTAGGTGTCTTAGTGAGAGGACAAAGAAGAAGAAGAAGGGTTCTTCTTCTAGGATTTTTCTTTGATCTTTTCCTCCTTCTTTAAAAATTTTTGAGAGATGTATCAAGTTCAAAATCTCTTTTCCTTCTAAAAATTAGAGAGTCTAGGATTTGAAGAAGGTGGTTCTAGATCGATCGTTAAAGAAGGACTAGTATAGTACTAGCATATTGTGCTGATTTCCTGCATCGAACTTCTGATCATGGTTCGTGGGCTCGTGTGGATGACTGCTAGAGGTCGAACGTATGTATGGCTTACAACATCATTCTTAGACTTGGATCAGTAGGTTTGAACATCTAACTTGCATAGGTAATAGATTTGATCTATTGTTTTCATACCTGCATTACATGTAGTACATATACATATTGATGTGATCAGCATATTTTAGTTTCTTCTTTAGATTTTAATTTTTAATTTAAAAATATGCCATGATCATGTAATAGATCTTATATCTAAGATATTTTATAAAATTTAAAATTAATTTTAATTAATTTTAATCTTCCACTATTTGATCTAGAAAATGTTTTAAGATCTAGTCTTGAAATCCTAGATTTGGTTCTATCAATTGGTATCAGAGTATAGATTTTTTTATTACATAATTATTTGAGCATGTTTAGATTATTTTTTAAATTAAATTTAATTTATAATCTAATTATTAAATCTAAAATTAAAATTTTTGATCATACGAACTGCTATAAGATTTACCCCTTATAGTGAAAAGATTGTCTTAGTTCATGTTGATCTGCTTCTAATCATAAATTTATTAGATTTAATCTAATTTTATTTATAATTTATTAGATTTAAAATAGTTTTAAATCTAAAAATAAAATTTTTAGATTGCACGGACTACTATAAAATTTTGTTAGATATATGTGTCCTAGAAGCCAGAATTAGCTAATACTTGTAATACACTTCTAGGAGCAAAATTATAATTTTGACTAATATCAATAAAATAAATTATTTTCTATCACATATATGTATTTAGTGTCTGTGATACATCCTTTGAGTTAATGGTAATGATAATTCATATTTTCAAGAGTTAAAAATTTAAGACATGAATAATCATTATTAACTCATAAAATGCTCTCGACCATAGGATCATCACGAGGATGGTGATTGATCCGAAAGGTTGGTGTACAATCGCTTCTCTTTAGTAGATGAGTCTTGAGTCTATGGTGTAGAGACATCAGAGCGAGAGTACAGATACTCGTTAGAGAACGAGGGCACTGAGCGTGACCACCTCGAGTAGTCATTAGGAAGTCTACCTTCTCGTCAATGACTGACTCGATGCTGCAGTAGTGTGTCTGGTTCTTTGACCTGAGATGCATCGGTAGTTCACCTTGAGGGTGTTATAGTTTGACTACACCATTACTCGATCTCCTAGCCATATGGAACCCTGAGGTGTATGTTGGCTATAGCATGTTCATTGTAGGAACTGGATTGCATCAAGATGGAATCTATCTACCTCGGTGGTAGAGGAGCAGCCCTATGATGATCATGAGAATCAAGTCCAGAAGCCCATGGCCATGGTAGAGTGAAATAATAGAAAGAGTTTCTATTTAGATTTTCACATCGGACTCGAATCGAATGATTACATCATATGACAGAGACTAGGGTTTGACGAGTTCACCTTAACCCTAATTTGATCGGGCTCAAGATAGAAGAACTTAATCATACAGGTAGCTGCACCAAGAGGTTCGCATTCAGCTCTAATGGGTTGCCACCATATACTACTAGGTGTCACTGGTGGATTTTGGGAGCAATTAGAATGATTTAGATGATCGATCATTCTAGCTGTTCGAATCAGAAGAGTTCTGATCCATCGAAAGGAGTTTCGATGATGTCGATGATAGAGATCATGACATATCCCATTACCATATAGAACTAAACCTAACTGGGTCACACAAACAAGGGTTTGAATCTAGTGATCATCAATTGAACTGATCCAGTTCAATTGATCTGAATGAGATTCAATTAGGTTCAAGAAAATCGTGCTAGCACTCGATTGAACCTAACGTTCTTCTTTTACTATCATAAATAGTTGTCCTGACTGAGCCAAAGGAGTTTATGCTCATTTAGAGGCCTTCACTTTATCTGACTGGAGCTTGTCCAAGTCAGAAAAGATTGTCTTATTTTGTAAGATATTATCTGCCATTTTTGGTCAATCTGCCATTTCTCGTCCTTTGACTTTGGTCAAAAGTTGACCTTTGACTGGTCAAATATTGACCATTGATACTTTACTTTTGTCCATCATGATGTGGACTAGGGGCACTTCTCGAGGAGTTTCGCACAGCTCATGGCTATTTGCAGGACCAGATCACGATCGGATGGCCCAAGAGTAAGTTGGTCGAGATCTGACAGTCCAAAAAGAGTTCGAGCTGATCTTGATGCTGTTTGCACGATCAGATGGCTTCGATTAGAGCCAATCATGGTCCAAAAGGATTTGGGATTCGATTTGGACTAGATCTCCTACTAAAATACTATTTTGACGATTTTGGAATCTATAAAACTTCGATTGGCGAGCCTTTTATTGCATCGAATAGCTAGTGACGTCCTGGTGAAGCTAAGAGGCTTCTTGAAAGGTTTCAAAAAGCTTTTATGAGAGTTTTGGAGCTTTTTACTGAGAGACTCTTGTACAAGGGTTGCGTGGTAAGTTCTTCTTATATTTGTTTGATTTTATTTCTCTCATAGTGAAGTTTGCATGCCCTGTAAAGATAGGCTTGAGGTCAACCTACGTATTTTTATTGTGTTTATTTGTTGTTCTTTCTCATTTTTTTTCTCATGTAGTATCAACATCTATTTCTTCTTGTTGTTGTGATCTTGGGTGGATGATTTATATTCCATAATTGAGGGATCTACCCCAACAAAGAAAGCCACTTAAAGTTATTGGGAAGGTGGATTGTAGGTGATGAATAAGGGGAAAGAAGAAAGCAAGTGGGGGTGGTGCGTCAAGTATGAGTCTAGACAACAACGAGCGCATTGAGAGTTTCCGCATTAATGTGATTAAATCCTTTTCTTCTATCATAAAGTTGTCATCATAAAGGGCAATATGTTACCTGATTTTTCCACTTCATGGAGGATCTAAACTACATCCACTCGTAGAGCTATCGTTCCACTAGCGATAGGAGTTAGATTGTCCTACAGGTTTCTTATTAAGAGAATGACTGATCAAACCAATGTGATTTCTGAGTTGATTTGGAACCATATAGCTTAGAGTTGGCGAGCCTTAGAACTATGGTAAGATTGTTCTATCATAACCTAAGTGTTATATGTTCAAAATATGGAAATAACATTTCCATATAACAGGATAAAGTTGTATATAACCGACCTTTCTCAGATCTTGTATCGGTGGGAGTCTCATGCACTAGAACATCTATTTTCCAAACTGATGTAGCTTAAACTTCTCTAGAAGGAATATTTAAGTCGGGTTCATTATGGTGAGAGTGGGCGCATTACCCATAGCTTACTAGGATTGGGGCAGAAAGCTCGGAACTCAAAACAAGAGGAAGCAAAATACGAGAAAGGATTGATGCATGGAATTATTTATTTACTTACTTGTTCAACCATTCATTTGATTGTCTATTTAAATGGTACAAATCATTCCACAACAAATTAAACAATATCTAGTTTGCAAGTAATTTTTGCATATTAAGAAGTAGCATGTTGTTGCTGTACTTAAATATTAGTGGATTTTACATAAATAATCTACTTAATTATGGACTTTGCAAGAAAATCATATTTTTTCTTGCATAATGATAAATTACAATATTGGTGATGATTTTGCTCGCAGTTATAAGAACAAGGCTAGTTATAGTCCAAATAAATATATATGAGATATTCAAAATATGCCTATTGGGCATTTGGCAAATGTGTATATGATGTTTAGTAAATACCTAATATTGGCTTCATACTTGGATCTAGAGGTAAAATCTAAAATGGGGATCCCTAACGACCTCTCCACGTCAAGACAGCCAAATGGATATTCTACGACTGAATTTGGTATTATCAAAGAGAAGCGGACGGAAAAGCTATGATACTGCAGCAAATGAAGTGAAATTAAATATGTATTAATTTTTTGCAGCAAAAAATAAATTAAATTTTCTTGCAAGATTAATATTATATATATGTTTTTTTAAAAAATAATTATTATTATCTGGGCATAATCATTGCATCTTCAAGTTTATTCATGAAAAATTGTATTCCATTAATTTTTTTGGACTTTTCCCACTTAATCTGGTAACATTAAGCTACATTTGATTTAGGGCCTGAAAAAGGATCAACCATTTCACAAGTCACTCATACTAAATTTTTGAAATAACCATAGGTTAAGTAGTTTTTCTCCCATATATATAGAAATATAAGCAAAAGAAATTATAAGGTGCTGCATTTTTTTTATATATGACAATATTTATGCTCTATGAATTTTATATTCCCACAGCTGATTCTCATTTCTCTTTTGTATTAAAGCATGCAAGATTGTGCTTGGTGTTGGGAATATGCGCTCTTCCCACACGGATCGGCATGGCCGCCGATGATTAGTCAAGCAACAAGAAAGTACTTCTTAGAGATCTCTGCGGAAGCACAATCAAATAAATCAAGGAATAGAGAAGAAGAAATTTTTGGAAGAAAAAAGCTCTTAGAGAAAGGGCTCGAACCTTCGAGGAAGGCCTCCAGATTGGCGCTAGAGGAAGGGCTCGAACTTTCGAGGTTCTCTTATTCTTAAAGGAGTGTTCGGCGACGATTTCTCTTTTCTCTCCAGAGATCTATCTTCTTAGAGTTCTTTTTCGAAGAGAAAATGCCTCCTAGGAGAGCCTCAACTTGGCGATCGACGGCTTCAGCGGTCCGATCCTATCCAGATCCATCTGCTCCTACTTCAGTTCCGGCAACTCAGGTTCCACCTATACTCGCGGTAGATGTGGAGCAGTTCAACCTTCTTGTCCGATAGGTCTGTGGTCTTATGGATGAAATGTGGACCATGCAGCAGCCTCCGACGGTGACTCCACCAGAAAATTTGCCATCCGAATGTCAAAAATCGAGCCCAAGAAAGGGCACTCGGGTCGGTGTACCCGTCGCCCCTTGAAAAGGGCAACAGAGAGTCAGGGATCTGTGTTCGGATCATGGTTCTCCTCTGGAGGAAAGGTTTTCCGTTTATAGTCGGAATTCCCCCAAGATCTGCAACCAGGACGACGCCCTTGATCACAGACTGCGGGAGATGGATCGACGGATTGAAGAGCTCGGCCACGTCGCCTCGGCTCATCATGCCGACGTCCGTGTCGATCCTCCTTTCTCCCTCTAGATTATGCAAGAGCCCATCCCATCGAACTTCAAGCTCTCTCAACTTGAAAGCTACGATGAAATCTCTGATCCGATTGATCATCTGGAGGCCTTCCGGACCATGATGCTACTCCACGGCGCTTCAGACGCCATACTGCGCCGAGCCTTCCCATCTACCTTAAAAGGAGCAGCGAGAAACTGATACTCGGCATTGAAGCCAAGTATGATCTTCTCTTTTGATCAGATGAGCTGTCAGTTCGCAGCTCACTTCATCAGCAGCCGACGTCCGCGCCGAGATTCGAATTCCCTGATGAACATCAAGTAGAAGAAGGGAGAATCCATCCGGGCTTATGTCACTCGATTTAACGTCGTGGCATTGGAGGTCCAGGACCTGGACCAGTCTGTTGCGATGGCTGCACTCAAGGGCGGCCTTTAGAAAAATGATTTGTTGTTCTCTCTGAAAAAAGAGTATCCCAGGGACTTCGTCGATCTGCTGGCTCGGGCCGAGAGATATACCCGTACGGAAGAAGCCTTTAAGTTGAAGGACGAAGAAGCCTTAAGGGAGCGGCTGGCAGACGAGTATAACAGACCCATCGTCGATGGAGAGCTGAGCGAAGTTCGGCCACGCTCACGGACTCCCTCCGGGAGCAGACGGGCCCGAACTCCTCGAGCTCGCCACCAAGAAAGCCCCGACAAAGGGGCACGAAGAAGCCCTCCTCCCAAAAGGTTCCACGACTATGCCCCCCTCAACGCTCCTCGAACTCAAATTCTCACCGAAGTTAAGAATCAGCTGCCAAGATCAGAAGGATTACGATCTCCCGCAAACAAGCACGATCGAAGCAAGTACTGTCTCTACCATCGCGACCACGGCCATGACACTGAGGAATGCATCCAGCTCCGAGATGAAATTGAGGAGCTTGTTAGAAAGGAGTGGCTGGGTAAATTCCTTCGACGCCAGCTTGAAGCAGTAGAAGATCGGCCAAGGGCGCAGCCATAACCAAAAATGACAAGGTCGGCCGCCTCACGGCATATCGACGTTACCCTGGGGAGGAGCTTGGTACGTCGATGATTCGGCACCTCAAATGCGGAGGAACAACGCTACCATGATCCTGAAATACAAAGAATTTGGGAATGTGTTGCCAGTAACTTCCTTTCAATAAAATTCTTTTCTTTCAATAATATTATTTCTGGGTGCAAAAACTATGTGATGACAGGGAAAGAAGCAGTTAATAGTCGCCGTGTTAGGAACAGAAGGAGAACCTCGTCCTAACACGGGCAGGTCAAAGACCTTCAACCTCATCAGAGATAAGATCTCCCCTGAGCGACCGCGTCAACCTCGACCAGAGATAAGATCTCTCTCGAGCGACCGCGATAACCTCGGCCAGAGATAAGATTTCTCCTGAGCGACCGCGTCAACCTCGGCTAGAGATAAGATCTCTACCGAGCGACACCTCGGCCAGAGATAAGATCTCTCCCGAGCGACCGCATCAACCTCGGCTAGAGATAAGATCTCTCCCGAGCGACAACCTCGGCCAGATATAAGATCTCTCCCAAGAGACAACCTCGGTCGGAGATAAGATCTCTCCCGAGCGATCGAGTCAACTTCGGCCAGAGATAAGATTTCTTTCGAGCGATCGATGACAACCTCAGTCAGAGATAAGATCTCTCTTGAGCGACCGATGACAACCTCGGCCAGAGATAAGATCTCTTTCGGAGCAACCGAGTCAACCTCGGCTAGAGATAAGATCTCTCCCGAGTGACCGATGACAACCTCGATCAGAGATAAGATCTCTTCCGAGCGATCGAGTCAACCTCAGCCAGAGATAAGATCTCTCTCGAGCGACCACTAACAACCTCGGCCAGAGATAAGATCTCTCCCGGGCGACCGCTGACAACCTCAGCCAGAGATAAGATCTCTCTCGAGCGATCGAGTCAACCTCGGCTAGAGATAAGATCTCTCCCGAGCGACCGCTGATAACTTCGACTAGAGATAAGATCTCTCTCGAGTGATAACCTTGGCTAGAGATAAGATCTCTCTCGAGTGATCGCGTCACCTCGGCCAGAGATAAGATCTCTCCCGGAGCAACAATCTCGGCTAGAGATAAGATCTCTCTCGAGCGACCGCATCAACCTCGGCCAGAGATAAGATCTCTTCCGAGCAATAACCTCGGCTAGAGATAAGATTTCTTCCGAGCGAACCACATCAACCTCGACCGTAGGAGATAAGATCTCCCCCGAGGGTCCGAGCAAACTTGATCGCAGGAGATAAGATCTCCCTGA
The DNA here is from genome assembly GCA_006176705.1 of Cocos nucifera. NCBI lineage: Eukaryota > Viridiplantae > Streptophyta > Magnoliopsida > Arecales > Arecaceae > Cocos > Cocos nucifera. The sequence goes on along the minus strand of QRFJ01000739.1, from coordinate 883,897 downwards.
GGCAACCTCGATCATAGGATAAGATCCTCTGAGGGTCCGGCCACTTCGATTGTAGGAGATAGATCTCCCCCGAGGCAAATTTGACTGCAGAAGATAAGATCTCCCCCGAGCGTCCGCATCAACCTCGACTGCAAGAGATAAGATCTCTCCTGAGGCAACCTCGACTGTAAGAGATAAGATCTCCCCCGAGCGACCACAACAACCTCGGCCAGAGACGAGCGATCGAGTCAACCTCGACCAGAGAATAGATCTCTCTCTCGAGCGACCGTGACTACCTCAGCCCACGACAACCTCGGCTGGAGATAAGATCTCTCCTGAGCACCCGAGCCAACCTCAGTCAGAGATAAGATCGGAGACAACTCGCCCAGAGATGAGATCTCCCTGAGC